>CM046858.1:27288452-27292321 GCA_025617745.1 Heliocidaris erythrogramma | reverse complement strand
ATATACAAGAATATTATATACGTATAAATGACGTGTACAATGACGTGTACTACTACAAGTTCAGCTATGTACGTAGTCTATCTTTCAATAAGGGATACTACAATGGGAGAAAGAAAGAGGGGGTTCGAATAGAACAAGGATGAATGGAGGAGGAAAGATGCGGGTAGAGGTGTTTTACTAATCCCTTTGAATCTTTGCTGGACAATGACCTTTGTGAGTGGTCAAGTTTGGAGTCTCTTAGACCATTATAGGCTAAGAAGGTTTGTTTGATGTAATATGAGGGCATGGACATAGCTTTAACGTTTAGGTTAATATGGCGTTTAATGCCGGTTTAAATCTATTGATGAAATAATCTTCTTTCAGACACCGTTTCATTTTATCTTCGTCATTCATTTTATAAAAGGGCGTGATAAGAAAACAGGGTTCTATAGAGTGAGCACATTTTTCTAGATGTTCACTTAATTTAAGTTGTCTGTATTCTTTTTGTCTAATTTGTTGTCGATGGACACTTACTCTGTTACGGAGAATATCTCCGGTTTCTCCTGTGTATTGTTTTTTGCAGCCTTGGCATGTTATGCAGTATATTAAATTTTTAGTTTGGCATGTGAAGGGAAATTTAATATGGAATTTAGTTTGATTTGGCCCCAGATTAATTTGGTTAGTTTCATTTATATGAGAGCAAGTTTTGCATCGTTTATCTCCGCATTTCTTGACACCTCCTTTAAGTTGTTTCTTTTGGGGAAAAGCCGCTTTTGTCAGAATTTATTCGGGCTCTGTCGTTTGCTTGATATAAGTTTCGTTTCGTTGAAAGCAGTTTTTAGAATTTTGTCATTTTGTATAATGGGAAAAGAATTATGGATAATTTGGAACATGATAGGGTTATTGGGGTTGTATGTATGAACAAGTGGTATAATGTTATTTTCCTCTTTCTTTTTGCAAGAAAATAAGCTTTCTCTGCTTAGTGACAGAGCTTAAGAAATGCCGGTTTCAATTATTTGTTTTGGGTATTGTCGGGCCAGTAACATAATGTTTTAATTCATCTAATCTTTTCTTATTTTCCTATCAGTTTAATCATTTTCTTTTTTATTTTATCATCATTGTTGAATGTAAGTTTTTGGTACGTAGTTTCATCCTTTAGATGATCTTGAATTTTTATATGTGCATAATATTCTTGTATATAAATTGGCAAAGATTCAAACTTCATGTTATTCCACCTGAAGAAATAAACGAAAGCGCTTGTGGAAACTTTTTACTGCTGTGTCTTATAATCCATATATGTCCTCCACTTTCTGAACTTTTGATTTATTTATTTATTTATTTATATATATATTCATTTATTTATATATATATATATATATATATATATATATATATATATATACATATATATATATATACATATATACATATATATATATATACATATATATATATATATATATATATATACATATATATATATATATATATATATATATATATATATATATATATATAAATATAAATAAATAAATAAATTTATACCATGGTCCATGCAAGGAAGCTATTAAAAAAACACTAAATTACTTTAAAAACAGTATTCAAAAATCCTTTGTTGTGTGAAGACAGAACCTGTTTAATACCAGGGAGATGGAATGTCTCCCTGGTTATATTGTTAATTTAGACCATTCCCAGAAAACAAAAATGATTTGGGTAAAATTTCAAGCTTAGTCGATATTTAATAGGTTTACTCTTCTTTGCATATTCTACGTCAAAAACTAATGTCATAATTCATATTCAACAGAGAATAGTGCTTAGAATTGTTGTGTATTTTTTTTTTCTTCACATGAATAATGTTCCCTTAGGAGGTAAATGTATAATTATGAGAAGACAAAATATATTCCCTCTTTCGTTCACTGTCGTCCGTCTCTCTGTCCCTGTCTCTGTCTCTTTCTCTGTCTCTTTCTCTGTCTCTTTCTCTTGTCTCTGTCTCTGTCTGTCTCTATCCGTCTCTGTCCGTCTGTTTGTCTCTCTATGTCTGTCTGTCTGTCTTTCTGTCTCTGTCTGTCTATGTCTCTCTGTCTGTCTTCCTCTCTGTGCCCCCCCCCTCTCTCTCTCTCTCTTATCTCTTTACCTTTGTCATGCGTGATTCCCATTATTTCCAGGGTCACATATCATTCACTATACGATATGCATGTCTTTGTTTCAAAATCTTTCATCTCTTTGTCCTTCACCTTGACTCGTTCCATCTGTCTATCCATGAACCAAACGATGTACCACCTTATCCAGTGTAGTCTCAGAGAACAGACTCCGGGTTTATGAAGATAGTTGTATCATTCCAATCTCTTCCACAGTATAATTTAAGATCTATATCGTTTATTATATTATTATTATTATTATTATCATTATTATCATTATTATTATTATTATTATTATTATTATTATTATTATTATTATTATTATTATTATTATTATTATTATTTTCATTATTGTATTATTAATATTAATATATCATTATTACTATCATTACTATTATCATTACTGTTATTATTATTATTATTATTATCATCATCATCATTATTATCATTATTGTTATCATCATTATCTTTATTATTATTATTATAACACTTTAAAATATGCTGGATAAAAAAGGCAACATGCTTGTTTGTTGAGAAAAATTTGATTGAAATACTGGGCAAATCTTACCCAATTTGGGTATATTTTATCAAATTTTGGATACAATTTTACCCAGTCAACATGCATGTTCCCTTTTTACCCAAGTTTTGAATAGAACATGTGTATATGTTCAGATGAAGGCCGCCTACATAAGAGTCAAGAGGAAAGGGGAAATGTAGTAAAACAGATAAGAGAGAGAGAGAGAGAGAGAGAGAGGGGACGAAGAGGACGAAGAGGAGCAAGAAATAATGAAAGAGAAATGGTGGAGGGAGAACGATGGAAAGATAGATAGATATAGTGAGTGAGAGAGAGAGAGAGAGGGGGAGAGAGAGGACGAAGAGGAGCAAGAAATAACTTACAGAGAAAATAATGAAAGAGAAATGGTGGAAGGAGAACGAAGGAAAGAGAGAAAGATATAGTGAGAGAGAGAGAGAGAGATAAAAGAAAGAGGTGAATCTAAAAAGAACGAAACATAAATGTGCATGTAAATAGAAACCCAATTACACACACACAAAAAAACAGACATAAAGATGGGGAAATGGTCAGTGATAAATAGTAGGCTCTATACAATGAGTTCTTCTGGCCTTGGAAATACGACCATCAGTGAAAGATTATTTCGAAAGATGACAGTTGCGGTCATCAAACTGTCAGCTTTTCGGAGAAATCAATGATAAACCAATGACAAATTACCATTTGAAGTTTAAATCCTTTAATCGGTAATTATCATTCCCCGCTCTAATCAATGTCACCCAATTTTATACTTTGTACAGCGCCAAAGAGAGTGTTACCCATTCAGAGGTGCATGCTTTGAAGATTTCCTTGAAAGCAAATATAATGTCTACACAGTATATACAAAATCAATGATAGAATGAGTTAATGCTTATTATAGATGACTTGGAAAAGCTGTATTTTGAGACAACTTTTGAAAGATGTTCCTCGACTTTCGGTCAATTTCCCAGCACAGAATACGTTCGATATAGTATATTAATCACTTATTTCATTGCTCATCTGACATTTGAAAAAGAATCGTTTCTTGAATCAAGTCTAATAGCTTCACAACGGCTGTGGCAAAAATAGTCAAATCTGACTGGTTGCCAGAAAAAACAATCAACCCCCCCCCCCCCCCCCCCCCCCGCTGTCAAGAGTCTCCCCCAAAATCGCGCAAAATGAATGCAGCACTGCATGTGGAATACATAAAACTTTAATTTCTTTTT